>OZ023178.1:18102901-18137901 GCA_963678695.2 Diplodus puntazzo
GGCCTGTACTGCGAAGGGGGCTCAACATAGCGAGGCTTTGTGCTCATAATGCAGCTCAACAAAGCCTCAAGTCCCCAACCAGAGTTAAACGGTACTGTGACGGTGGTTATCAACTTAATTTGTCAAGTCCGGTTCTCTGCTTTGTGCTCTGCACGCGTTCACAGAAAACGGGGCGTTTGACGTCATATTATTCTACTTCCGTGCGAAAATGGATCAATCCCGGGCCACATATTTTACTGAAGATGAGCAGATTCTTATTGTGCAAGGCTATGAAGAATTCAAAGAAACAATCACAGCAAAAAGTAACACTGTCGCCGCCAATAGAGCGAGGGAGGGCTGCTCGTAGAAAACTCCTAACCATGTAAATGCGTAAGTTAACAATGATTAATATTATGATCAATATTATATTAAGCCATTAGTGTTTTAATTTCTGAAAGCTCAACATTGTGCAACTTTACATATTAACCCTCATCCATTTAAAAAATAAATAAACTGAAGCAACAACTATCTTTTTTCATTTTTTAATGATGTCTATATTGTTTTCACATTTTACTGATCTCAGTTATAGAATGCGCGTGTGTGTTTTATTGAAAGCGAGGCTGAGTGTGCATAGGCTATAAATGTTCAGTGTTTTTTTTGTATTACTGTGTGGGGATGAACAAGCATGTAGCTACTGTCCCTGTACAATGACAATAAAGACCTTTTTTACAGTGAAAATAGCTCAAGCCTGTAAGATTTGTGTTTGGGCGTACACTGCCCTACAACGGGTGAAACATTGATCAGTTCATCAGTTTATTCATAGCCACATCAAAGAAATAATTAACTTTACTCATTATCTGTGACAAAGAAATACTAGGTTGGCTTAATTGATATTTCATATTGCATTTTATTAAGATGTGGAAGCAGCAGTCGGACATGGCAGCAGGTGTGTGGATAATATACTGTATCCCATTTTATTTTAATATCATCACTATCTTAAGATTGCAGATTCTCAGTAAGAGCAAGAACCACTTTGCGGATGGCGCAACACGCAGTGTTCTTGCTCAGATTTTCTGCATCGCCAACTGAATGTAAGTAGTTTGCCCGATAGTGAGCGCACAGCTTCGTGGCATTCCTGCCACTCGGCTCAATAAGTGAGCAAATGTACCGTATTCCCTCGGCTGAAAATCTATATCGCTCATAGAGAATTTCATCAGGAAATGCCAGCGGATCAGCGCGATCTCGAAGAAGCCGCTCACATCGTAGTGCTGCCCGAATTATTCTTGCTCCCAGGTCCACCGGGTTCTCAATGAATGATGACACCATCTCCGAATGAGTTACACAGTGAAACAGTGGGGCTTTTAAGCTGAAACTCTGAACATAACCTGGTCCCGACCAGGTTATGAGCCAAGCATAAGTTACCATGGTGATCTAGCCGGGTTAATAGAGAGCAACCTTTATAGTACCGCGAAGCCTGGCTTTAGACTCAACATACCTCGCTAACCCACTAAACTGGCTTCGCAGTACACCCCTCTGGTCATATCGGGACTTACATACCTGGAACAACTGTGTTGCCACGTTCCCGTTCCTACAGTGTGAATGCCCACAAAGCCCTGTAACAGTTAAAACCAGGTCCCACCGAGATTTGAACTCAGATTGCTGGATTCAGAGTCCAGAGCACTAACCATTACACCATGGAACCACTGAAGGGCACCCATTGATTGCTATGCAATGTGATATTCCGTCTTTCTCCTCTACTACAAAGAAGGTATGCAACAGCAAAAATGCTACCTTTACGCGCTAACTTACTTTACTTGGTAGGCTGACTGGTCACAGTCGAGAGCAGCTGTGGGAAATGCCAACGTTATCCATTGTTCTCAAGGAAATGCCACAAACAATTAATCCGGCATCAAATCAAAACAACAAACTGGCAAGTTACCACTTCACAGCTTGAGATTCTTGACCCACTGGCCATTCACATACATACATGCGCATATGGTACAGGACATTATAGTACGTTGCTTCATCTGACTCTCTACACAATGAAACACAGGCCTGTAACACTGTTGATCATTAACTCTTACATACATACATCACTTTTACATTCATGAAGAGCAGCCTTTAGATCCTGGAAAGCAGTGTGCATGTTTTCATTTCACTACACAACAGAGGGGGCATTTAGCACTGTGGCTGCTTGTAACACAAGTCCATTGCAGCATTATCTCAAATCCAATGACGACAGTAGTTAGTCATGCCAAGAAAAGAGAGTGGTTGCTTTTTTGCTCGTGGTGGTAACCTGCTGGTCAGAAGTTTCGATCTCTCAGGAGACAACAGTTGCTGACCAGCTCTCATCACATGACCCAGATAGGTGATCTCACGCTGACAATGCTGCAATTTCTGCAAAGAAGCATCGTGGCCACACTTGGTAATCAGTTTTTCAGGTTGGTTTGGTTTTGAAATGAGCTAAATTGGAGTGTTGCACTGACTTTGTGTTTCTGGTAACACACCTCGATTCAAGAGGGACTGACTTGCACCCTCAATTTCTGCAATTGATCTGTGTGGCAAATGGTACTGTCTGATCATTGGCAGCTTAGCCATTAACTTTGAGTGTCACATTATGAGGCAAAGCAGATGTCACAAATCCTACATGGTTCTTATGTTTAGCCCACAGACTAGCAGTTACTTCAGAAAGGTCTGACTGATCTTGTCTGTTTAGGTACGGATAGCAAACACTTTTGTACTCATCTGTACAGCAACACAACCGCAATATAATATAGATTCATGGACAGACTGCAAACACTGCAGTGCTTGAAACGCTTTGTTGTCGGAGTTAAAAACAGTCAATCTGGAGTACAATGCATGGTGGCATGTAGCTTACACAACGAATCTCTTCCCATCAAATTTAAAGGACAAGTCTAAGTCTAATTGGACTGTGAGTCAAGACTGAACCAGGTGATCTGCACCTGAAAACCTAAAGCTGTATCTTCTGATTAGCAATGATGTGAATTTTAGCTCAGAGGTGTCTGATTCACTGCATTCTGTCCCTGAGCACTGCTCTGTGGGGATCCATCTGGCTATCTCTTTTTCCTTTCTCCCTCCACAAGGATAGCAACCTCAATGCACCAATCTTTATTGCTGTGATGAGTTAAAATCACGCTTTTCTTTTTTTTTTTCTTTTGGATTTAGCAGGCTACCATTGTCCATGGACTGATAATTCTGTGGAGATCTCCCAACCCTCCCAATCCCATATGACATCACACATGGGTGAAAACATTCGACCATGACTGACTTTGACTCTGACTTTTTAAGCGGAGACAGCCTCTATGACTTAGATCGACTGACTTAAATCAAGCTTGATGTATTTTTTTGTTTAGGCCTACCAGACCCTAGACATGCCTTAAGAAATAGAAAATTGAAGAAGAAAAAAACTATTAACTAATAATCTCTTTCTGCATGTGACGGTTTATGTCAACAGCCCTTACTAAGCCCCATGGTGGCATCAGCAAGAGCTGCTACCAAATAAGTTATGGCCACAGCTGATATCATTATGTGTCCTCTAACTGTTCATGTCCTGCATGCTGTCTACTCTTCTAACCCCGCAGACAAAACTACTCAACTGATCACAGCATGAGTACTGCACGAACTAAGCTTGTGTTCCCTGAGGTAAAAGCTGTCTTTCCTGAGCCTCATGCCACATCTAGCCTGGAGACCTGTTGATGGGAGAGGCGTGAATCCAGATCTAGGCATCCCAGTGCAAACCTTTCTCCAGCGATGGCTCTTCTGAGAAGAAGACAACCTAACACATGGGGGAAGTGATGCGGACTTCTGGTGGACGATCTTGGCTACAGTTCCATCATTGGGTGGGTCGCCACCATCGTAGTGGTCCAGTCCTGGTCTTCAGCTTAATGGCAAGATGAGAGCTGTTCCTACACATCCAGAAGCCTGCAACAACTGGACTCTAAATGTACCATAAAAATAAAATATGTAATAATAATAATAATAATAATAATAATAATAATAATATAAAAATACCACACCACCCACTGATTCCCATCAAAATGCCATTTAAACTAATACTTATACACCCCATCCATCACAGAGGGATGGCAATGGACTGTTATCAACCAGGGCACAAAAAAATAGGGGAAAAGTGGCATAGGCTCTACAAAGAGTCAGGTGACCCCAAAAGAAGATGACATCAATAGAACAGTTGATCAAGGAATACAACAAAAAACAGACACTAGTTCAAACAAAATGATTAGATATCTCGGGGGTCCGATGCTGTTGAACTTATTGATTTGTTTTAATGGGTGTTGTTGTACTTTTCTATTTACTGTAACAGCAAGTCATAATTTTGAGGTCAAATTAAGTGATTCTTTGTTGTTGTTGTTAATGTTTTCATTTTATTGGAGTTTCGAATGCAATTCCCAAAAATGCTGTGTTGACACTTTGTGTCAAGTGGGAGGAATGTGGGAATTAAATCATTTTGAGCTCAGAAATCAATGTATGGGAGGGAACACATCAGGATGTGAGAGGAGAGAAAAGACATGGTCACCACAAACATCAGGGGGTCATTGTTTGGGAAGAAGTGATTAACGACTGTTGTAAAGTATGTAACCCCTATTCTGAAAAATAGATTTAAAAAATGAATAAAATTAAAACTGCGAGCAGTGATGAACGGGCCCTCGCAGTCCGCGCGCACGTTGGGGCATGCTGCAGTCCAAACGCGCCGCAGCTGAAGCCACATTGCTTGATCGTTGTTCACGGAGGTGGCAACCGCCTGCGTTTGGGTCAGTGCACGCGGAGGATGAATATCAGCCTCGTCTCCCAACGTGTGTTTGTAACGCGATGGGTTGCCCCTGCCAGTATTAAGCGCTTTCAGGTGAAGTCAGAACAACTTCCTGCAATCCACAGACATCCAAATGGACTGCAGGTGAATGATTTCTAAAACATTTAGTAATCAGGAACATTTTGACAATCGATTCTGCACTGTTATGTTGTGTGAAGTGTTACGGCCTTCTCTTTGCCTTTGTCTGGAATTCAGGCATGGACACCTGTGTTTTTGCAGGGAATAGATTGGAAGTGGGACAGAGAAGGGGGGGGTTGTGGCTTGCAGTAAACTTCCTCAGCCCTAAATTCGAACCCGGGTCCACTGCGTATGTGGCATGCACTCTAACCACTTGACTACAGGTGCAGCTAAGACACTGCCTTCTGTTGTCACTGTGAAGGCAGGAAGGCAGCGCATCATAGGGGAGGATGGAAGTGGAATGCCACAGATTTAGATAGGTAGTGGAGTGCAGCCAGATGTGATTCTTCCTTTTGGAAAGGGAAAGCGGTCAAGTGACCAGGTTTGACGAGCGTCCTGCAGTAGCTGTGTTTAACCAAAGAATTCACTCAGTCGTTTCATATCGCAGGGGAAGCCACTTCGTTCATCGCGGAAAAGTTGGACAGAATCACAACTACACACATCTTATTTAGTGCAACATTGACAGGGCAGACACAACACGCAAATGGCATTCTTAGCATATTGGTTTATTTGAAAATTGTGTGCTGTGGCTTACTACCACTGCCTTATCCATTATGTGGCTCAAGCCATTACCCTTCACATATGCCCTGTTGTAATGTGCAATTTACACAAAACTACCTGCAAATGCCATGTACGTCTGACTATGATTGTCATCACTGCGAAATGAGTGTAGAATAATGCTTCACTTGCCTTCTTTCAAAAATGTATTTATGGCTGTCTATTAGTGTCAAGCTTTTGATCTAAGTTCTGCTTTGTTTGCTAGTTTTTATTCCATTAAGAAGCGTGCAGCCAAATTTTGCAGTTTCAATAAAATCTGATAAATATGAGGCTGACTTCCTGCAATGGAATGGAACTATTCAGAGGTTATTCAGATAGGATACATGTGCCTTGAGAGAAAACAATGCCATCTAGTGGCGACTTGCATCACGTACACCATAAATTCATGTGCTTCTAATCAAAATTGACCACTTCCTGTTGGACTGAGAGTGTGGGTGTAAATGAGTCATTTGTGCGTCTTGTCATAACACACATGCGTGCCAACTTTCATTCATGTACATGCATGTAGGGCGCCAAAATTGACTGAGATAAACCTTACTTCATGTTTCCAGTG
Organism: Diplodus puntazzo; assembly: GCA_963678695.2. NCBI lineage: Eukaryota > Metazoa > Chordata > Actinopteri > Spariformes > Sparidae > Diplodus > Diplodus puntazzo. The sequence continues at coordinate 18,109,018 of OZ023178.1, forward strand.
GGTGTAAAGTGGGTGGTGCTATGGATATGACACAGTATTGATGCACAGATCTATTCATGGCGACTCCCTCTAGATTCCCTCTAGATTTGGCCGTGCTAGGAAATAGTATGAAGGAGTTATCAGGACTTGATGCTTCATGACGAAGGACTGTTATGGCGGGCTCCGCAACTGCCAGCAGTTATGACGTAGGATAAAGATTTCCATAACTTTTCATCTTCAAGGTAAGAGGATGCTACTGAGAGACTTTGAAGTCGGTGGTGTTACATCTGTAGGAGGAGATAATTTAAGTACGAAGATTAGCATAATTCAAAATGGCGGCCAAAAGCAAAATGGCAGACTAAGTATTGATGCTGAGATTTGTTCGGGCAGACAGCCTCTACAGTTACAAGCAGTTTGGTGTGGATTGGAAATTATATGTTGAAGTTATACAGCCTCGATGCTTGACGGCGTGAGGACAAAATGGTTTCCACCGCACCGCCCACTAAACTTTGGCGCAGCTGAATGATTTCAATAACTTTTGTTCTTCAAGGCATGAAGAAAATTACTGAGTTAATTTGAAGACTGTGGTGTTTAAGCTCTAGGACAAGATAATTTTCAAAGTAGGCATGAATTTGTCAAAATCGCCAAGGAATTTTAAAATAGCTGACTTCCTGTTGGACTGAGAGTATACATCCAAATGGGTTTTTTGTGCGTCTGTTCATGATGAATATGCGTACCAATTTTCGTCCTTCTATGTTACAAGTAGGAGGCGGGGCATCACAATAGGTGGCGCTACAGAGCCCACGCGTCACGGCCACGCCCCATGACTACACAGGTCTCATCAGGGCAACTCCTTCTGCATTCCTGAGAGATTTGGCCAAAATAGGACATTGTATGAAGAAGTTATTAGGACACGATGCTTTACGGCGAAGGATTAGAATTGACCGCTCCAATGCGGCCAGCAGGTATGACGCAGGATAAAGATTTCCATAACTTTTCATCTTCAAGGTCAGAGGATGCTACTGAGTGACTTTGAAGTCGGTGGTGTTACATCTGTAGGAGGAGATAATTTAAGTACGAAGATTGGCAATATTTCAAAATGGCGGCCAAAAGCAAAATGGCAGACTAAGTATTGATGCTGGGATTTGTTCGGGGAGACAGCCCCTACAGTTACTAGCAGTTTGGTGTGGATAGGAAATTGTATGTTGAAGTTATACAGCCTCGATGCTTGACGGCGTGAGGAAAAAATGGTTTCCACCGCACCGCCCACTAAAGTTTGGTGCAGCTGAATGATTTCAATAACTTTTGTTCTTCAAGGCATGAAGAAAATTACTGAGTTAATTTGAAGACTGTGGTGTTTAAGCTATAGGACAAGATAATTTTCAAAGTAGGCATGAATTGGACAAAAACACCGCTTCACATCTAAATGGCTGCCCTCCTGGTGGAGTGACAGTATGGTCCCCCCAGACTTTTTTGTGCGTCTGCTCATGAGGAATCTGCGTATTGAGTTTCGTTCTTCTACGCACTTCTGGGAGGCGGGGATGAACATTAGGGGGCGCTACAGAGCCCGCAGGTCACGACCATGCCCAATGACAATGCAGGATCGCAATTTCCGCCAGATGTAACATATATTCCAAATTTGGTGAGTTTTTGGGTATGTTCAGGCATCCCAAACTGCAGTCAAACTTGGAGAAGAAAATTTCTTTCCTTCCAAAAACAATAGGGACCTCGCAGGTCTACCTGCTCGGGCCCTAATAATTTATCCAATCTCATAAACTAATCAGGGTCGGCCTGGTTAGTGCTCAGATGGGAGACTGCCTGGGAATACCAGGTGCTGTAAGCTTTTTGACTCCTCTCTACAGACACCAGATGGTGCTGCAGCTTCTTCGGTCTATTTTATGCTACTTTATACTGCTACTCCACTCCAAGTCACTGGGAAATCATGTATTTAACTTCAGTGCATATTAGATTTTATTGTTAAGCAACTTTACTTTCTTTAAAATATGCAATTGTTTAAAAATATATATAATGCATACATGAATATACTGCTCTGCTAGTATTGTGTCAGTTTTAATATGATCCAATAATAGTTACTTTGTATTGTAGTCTGTTAAATGTAACGCAACTGATTTAAATACAGGATTCTCACCCAGGAGAGTTCATTTCCCATTATGACATAATTTCAACCCTAGTTTAGTTAGCTTTAGGCAACTAAAAAAACTTGTAAACTTGTTTTTAAAAAAGCACAAAATAATATTTTACAACATTATGTGCTTGTTCTGTCTTTCTCAAAGTAACAAAGCTAGTCACCAGAACTTGCTTCGTCAGCAGCAGTGATTGTCCTGCAGCAGCATTATTTATGATGTCCCAGGAGCAAAACCAACAGAGATGTCAGCTCATCTGACTGAGAATACCAGGTGCTGAGATACAAATAAAAATAATTAATTCTGTGGAGACATAGCTTTGAAAGATTGTCAAAGCAAAAGAGTATGGAGAATTAAAAAATACTTTTATTCCTCAATAAACAAATACATAAAGCAGTGGTAGAGTTGCTAGGAACATACAGACTTATCTGTGTGGTAGTGAAACAACATTGTAGCATTTAGATCAAACTATTTAATATAATAAAAAAATAGCCACAAAGCAGGTTCAAAATGTACAAGGAACATTATGAAATAAATAGCAGGCTGTATTTATATAAATAAGGTACTACTCTGGTGTACAAAGTTAAACGTAAGTGTGGCACTTATTCTCAGTACATCTGGAAGAAAGCCTCAGCTGCCAGGCTCAATGCAGATGCGAGTATGAACAAAGCAGATGATGTACGGGGAAGCTCAGTCCAGAAATGAGTGTATGTTTGGGAAATGACAACCTGATGCTCAGCCTGATTTAATCAGTGTTTAAAAAGACCAATCAGTCTCATCTCAGTCTTCCTGCAGCAGTCCACATGGTGTCTGCTGTAAAATGTCATCTTATAAAACCTGGCACACATAAACTGTATATTAAACTGACGTGGTAAACAGTCCTGGCACTGGAACCTCAAACGACTTCCCGAAGCACAGGAAAGAGCTCCTGTTGCCGACAGTCACACATCGGGCTCATAACTGGAGAATGTGACTCGTTGCTCAGGTCAGCACCATGTTTTCCTGGAGAGGAGAGAAGAAAGTGAGATGGATCACAGTCAGTGGCCTGCCAATCAACTGATTTAGTTCCATATGTAGAATGGGTGTTCTGAAAGCGAACAAAAAGATGAGTCAAATCGATCCATATATACAGTATTGTACTTTATTCAAATGTTCAGGTTCATGCTACTAGCAGTACTAACAGGTTAAATGGTATGCGCTCTCCTGAGTGCCATTCTAATATTTTGTCACATTTTGAGATCCATTTTGTATCATCATCATCATCATCATCATCTACTACTACTGCTACTACTGCTACTACTAATACTACTACAACAACAACAAATAGCTGTAACAATAATTAACATCCCAATAAGTTTCTTATGCAATGGAAACATTCACTACTCCAGTACATAGGATGGAATATTGACTTGACAACAGGAGTCAAACTAGTCTGCTCAGCTGCTACAACTCCTTACCTCAGCTAATTGTCAGATAGTCAATGTTATGATAGCAAGATTCAAAGTCAATACATTTGCATACAGTTAACAGTGAGTATAATAATTTCACTGCATGTTAAAACGACAAGACTAGCTAGCAAACCATGTCACTGTCCCAAAAGAGCAAGATTTTCGTGAACCAATGTGGACAAATTATCGTCCGCAGCCTGAAGTTTCCGTTCTCAACACAACACAGAAACGGCTCTCCTTCAAGTCACCAACAACCTCCTCCTCTCCGCAAACTGCAGCCACCTCAGCATTCTCATCCTCCTGGACCTCACTGCAGCTTTTGACACCATTCAACCACTCCATTCTTCTGTCCCACCTTGAATCCACCCTCAACATCACCGGCACTGCGCTTTCCTGCTTAAAATCCTATCTCAAACAGACAACAGTTCATCCAGATCAACAACTGCAACTCCTTCACCGCTCCTCTGTCCAAGGCGTGGATGGGATGTGAGATGATGGTACCAGTGAGCTCAGAGGGATGGTGTGGACCACTTCCTACTGTTGTGTTGTTACAGATGCCATCCTGTGGTGTTCAGGATGTACTCAAACACTGTAATCAGTATTAACTACTTGTGAAAATAATAATAATAATAATAATAATAATAATAATAATAATAATAATAATAACAATAATAATAATGAAAAAATGGAAATGGAACAAACAAAACAAAGAATAAATGGATAAACAAAAAATACATATAAGATAAAAAAAAAATAGAAAAGTTAGGCTAATTGATTTGGCTGGATCTAGTGCAGATGGGCCTTATTAATAAGATGGGTTTTTAAGTCTCTTTTGAAAGTCTCCAGAGAAGTCTGTTTATAATGTATTCAGATGTTCATTTTAAACACTTTTGAATGCTGATGTGTCTTCAGCTGGTTCATGCCAATAGTTACACAGAACCAAATATATACTCTTCTTAAAATATTTACCACATAGTTTATGAGGAGGTGCAGCGCAGTACCTGTGTACAGCAGCTTCTCTTCTCTGCTCAGTCTTCCTTCAAGTTGTCGAGGAGCTCCTGGGTCTGCTGGGCCAACCTCCTCTTCTCAGCCTGCTGCTGCTTCTTCAGGGCCTCCTCGGCTTTCTTACTCTGGTAGATCTTCACTCCTGCAAACCCCAAACACAGCAGGAGTGTCTTCAGGGCCAAGATGTACAGGAGGACGGGGACGTTGTCCAAAGCCTGGGGACAGACAGACAGAGTTTATGTTGGAGTAGAAGTAGAGTAAGAGGAAACATAAGCTCTGTGGTTTCATAACAGCAGAGAAGAGGAAAGAAAGCTCTGGAAAAGTCAGGCTTTCTGGAGAAGAAGTCCCCCTCCCCTCTGATCCACCAGCCTCAGCTGTCTCTCTGGGAGGTGGGAGTTAATTTGGTCACAAGAGAGGAAGAGGCAGTGTGTGAAAAAGAGAAGCAGCTGCAATCCATGTGGAGTTCACGCTTGTAGTTGTAACAGGTCATCCACACAGTTTCCATTCAAAAGATCTGATAATAATCCCAGTGCAGCACAGTTTGCCAAGTTTAAAAACATGTAGTTCTTTCTCTCAAAGCACTCAATCCATCAGGGTATATTTACTCCAATAACTGTTCTTACTGTCAGTCAGTGTGATTGGTAGTGTGTAGCAGTCCACCGCCACAACAAAACAGACCCAAACAAGGAAACAGAAGTACCGACAGTGTCATTAACAGTAGCAAAGACTGACGGGTGTTTAACTATAACGCTAGGCTCAATGTGAAGTCTGTGGCAATCGTGACATTCAACGACAGACAAGCAAACACGCTCAGCCGCGACGGTGTTAGCATTATGCTATTCGCAGCTCAAACAGACTGACCAAAAAACAACCAGATACCGAACCGATACACAGCTAATAACATCTTAAACTTTAGGTATTCATATAAATATAATGCCTGTGGGTGTATTTACCTTCCAGTTGATCATTTTCACTTCTGTAGTCGTTAGAGTTTCTACACTTGGAGAGCCGCACAGCTAAATGTACCACTGAAGGAGGCGGGGCGTGTGGTGACGGGCCAATTGAAATGCAGTATTTATTGCACGTGATCTGTGCTGCATTCATGTTCGTGGTGCAAAGCAGAATGTACCCTCACATCACTCTGGTTTTAGTCTTTGACCTGTAAGACCTGAAGGTATTTATCCAATATTGAAGCACTAACATATATGTACTTAGCGGTGAACTGTGACTTTAATTTTGTTGACGCTATACAATATGTTTAATCAATGTCGTGTTTTACGTTACGATTATTCTTACTGAACTTGAATGCACCATTACACTTGTCAAGCTGCTGCAGACAAGACTGGCAGCTGCTTGAAGGTTCTGGAGCTTTCGGTCCCAGGCCAAAATGTGTTGTAGCAGCATTTTCATGTTCATGGTTAGTGAAATTAGTTAATATGACATGAGTCAAATAAACTAAAATGGATTTTCACATTTATTAAATTAGAAGATCATAGAGGACTGGCTCTCATTCACAATGTCTAGTAAACTATCGATTGCGCCTCTACACTACATTGTTTGGTAAAGAGTGTGCTAACAGGGACTTTATGGTGCATTCATGTGCACCTTGTAAACTCTGACGTCTCTACATGAATGGCTGCGATGGTTCTTTAAAGGGAAGTTTTTTTTATTTATTTATACGATATGATCTATTTCTTGATTATTTGTGGCAAAAATCACAACCTTATCCCATTCAGTCATATCTAAGCAGTTTTTCAGCTTCCCGAGTACCTCTGTTATACTTTTAAAGCAAATGAAAATAATACCCAATTATAGCTGCTGCACAGCGATGGGTCGGGTCCGGGCTATTTTTGGCAAATTTAGGCAATTCCGAGCAACAAACAGGAGAATAGGAAGACAAGACAGTTGACAACAATATTCATTTTGGACCACTTGAGGCTTGAACTCACAACTTCTGGAACCAAAGACTGTCATCTATCGCTCTGAGCTAATTGGCAAATGGCAATACAACAGATGCTTGCTGTAGCACCACCATCAGGACTATTGGCTTGGGTTTACAGCTGAGGTAATCTGGCATGAGCCTGGACCTTTATGCAAAATTTGGTTAGCTTTCACCCATGGTCCGATCCAAGCTATTTGTTTTTATTTAATTTAGAGCAGTGTTTTTCAACCCTGTTCCTCGGGGAACACTGTCCTGCATGTTTTAGATGTTTCCTGCTCCAACACACCTGATTGAAATTATTGGCCAATCATCGAGCTCTGCAGAAGCCTGACGAGGAGGCAATCATTTGAATCAGGTGTGTTGGAGCAGGAAACATCTGAAACATGCAGGGCAGTGTTCCCCGAGGAGCAGGGTTGAAAAACACTGATTTAGAGGCTTGCTGTGATGTCACCATCAGGACAACTGTCTTGTGTTACATGTTGAGGACATCTGACATTTTTGATCTGTCATCATCATCATCATCATCATCATCATCCTTGCTGGGTCTTGCTGGCCACAACCCCTGACACCAAGAACCAGCTCCTAACTCACTGAGCTAATTGGCTGGAAGTGAGACCTGCTGTGTAGCTTCATTTGTCGACTCAGGGAGTCACTGTCCGAGCAGCTGTTGTCAAGGCAGATTTCAAAAATGGTCAAAATGTCAGAAATTCTGTTACCTGAACAAAAATCTGATAATACATAAATTGCATCTTGACAGCATGGAAATGTTGGTGATTTGTTTTTAACTCTAAGTGTTTTGCTTCATAAGAGAAAATCTGATGTTTAAAAATGCCACTCTTACATTGACTCCAGTTGTTCCCATGAGAGCAGAATTCAAAATGTTCTCAAAAATTCAGTTTTTGAGATAAAATTCTGATATTTGCCAGACTTTATCAACATGACTCCAAAATATTCTCAATTTTTTTCAGGAAGATTGAAAATGTATTTAGCAAGAATTTGATAGTATATGTTTACAGTACTGTACTGCAGCTAAACTGTCCTTGGCAGCTTAGCTGCCTGGACCCTTAAAATATCAAAGCAGTTGGGAGTGACACACACACACACACACATGCAACACAAAAGACAAGCTTATAAAGGAAATGAAAAGCAAGAATGATTAAATCCAAACAAAAAAAATGTTCCTTAAACAACTTTTACAGTAATAATACTGGAAAACTATAACAGAGATATTCTGGGACCTGTTATAAAATAATCTGGTAGAGTTTGCTGTTAACAATTTGATTTAACTTTTTTTTTTAATGGGATTTTGAAAATCATCTGAAAAACTGAATGGGATATTGTTATGATTTTCACCACAAATCATTACAATGTCTCAAAAGAACAATTAATTAATGAGAGCCTAGTTATTTCAAACAGAGGAATAAGAAAATGGAGCTTCGCTGACATTAAATTAGAAATTTCAGAGTTGCGAAGGTGCACCTGAACGCTCTACCGTACAGTGTGATGTAGACGGCCAATAGAATCTTTACATGGAGATAGCTCGACCGAGCGTCTCAGAAGCGCAGATGGAGTGACCGCAGTCCGAGAAAGAAACAAATATGTAAGAGAACTATAAGTTATCATAACTTCAAAACTGTAGAAGTTTTAATTAATGTGCTGTATGTGTTGCCAGTTTTCTGTATGTGGACACACGGTTTCAAAGTTCGGTTTCACTGGCTGTAATGCAACGCAAACGGCATTCAGGCAAGTAGGATCATTGGATTTGACTTATTACAAAGTAAAATAGCACATTTATTTCCTTTTTTATTCACAGACATGGTGAAATGTTTATTGAGCTTGAGCCCCTTCTTCCAAAATAAAAAAGCAATTCACGACGTAACGTAAGTGTCAGCAACTGACAAAGGCCCTGGTTAACAAACGATGTTTGCGAACGCCACGTTTCGCTAGATTTGGTAAACACAGCTTCTGTAATGCGAGAAATGACTAGCATGTATGCCAACAAAGCTTGATACAGGCTAGTTGGCATATCGTGGACACATATGTGCGCACACGATTTCATTAAGAGGCAGTCGATTGGATGGTTTTACAGTCACGGTGGCCGAGAGGTTAAGGCGTTGGACTCGAAATCCAATGGGGTTTCCCCGCACAGGTTCGAATCCTGTTCGTGACGGTTTTTTCTTTTTTTTAGGACTACTTCATAATTTGTGGCCTTGTGAGAACAGATCATAATTTTGAATAAATATTTTTTTCATTGTACACAGGGTGGTAATTACACCCTGTACAGCTGTGTGAGAAACTTATAAACTAGGTTACTTTAAGCAGGAAGTGTAAATGTGGGCCAAGGCTACAGTGACCTGCTTTGCTTTGAATCTAATATTTCCTCTGGAGGAGTAAATAAATGTTCTATCCACAATACAAACATGTTTCAAATGTTGTTGTTGTTGTTACATTGAAGTAAGTTTGTTGTTGTGGGGTTAGGGTTAGAAGATTTTCTCGTGCCCACATTCAGTGTACATGTGTACAACACATGCACTGCTTTATCCAAACCAAAAGAGCTAAAGGAACAGATCTGACTGCACAATTGTGTTGATCAAACTACTGGCAAAGGTTCATATTCATGTATAATTTCAAAACAGAGGTGGATTACTCATATTAATTTCTGCCATGCATTTGTTGGGGAGTATGTTGAATTATTCAGCGTGGTGGCACAGATTAAAAAACGTTACAGGTAAAAAAAAAAAAAAAAAAAAACAGCATTCGTGAGCTGTAATTATTATTTCCTTGTGGATTTTTGTGGTGTTTGCTGAATGTGTGGTTAATTTGTCTTAAAAGGTAAAAAAAAAAAAAAAAAAAGGAAACCTTGATGTTGATGAAACAATATAATAGTATATACAATAAAATGCTTAAGTAGTTATTTCTATTTCTAGTAGATCTATCTATCTATCTATCTATCTATCTATCTATCTATCTATCTATCTATCTATCTATCTATCTATCTATCTATCTAGTGTTGTTGAGCAACATTTATAAGCATGGTCCATGTCCATGAGCATATTGGAAATTCACAATCCTGCCTCTGGTTGCACGTCATTCAACTGATTGTCAGTTGATGAAGGTGCGACACAAAGAAATATAGCAACTCCCTCCAAAAGGACTGCCAGCTAGTGTGGGTGTTAACAATGCACAATTAAAGATTGTAAAAAAAAAAAAAAAAAAGGTTTTGCAAATGTTTTATGTAGGAAATACTTTCAACCTGTTTGTAAGGGCTCTAGAATCCACGTGTTGCAGTTAGAAACCCTGAATGTTAACATAACCTTTGTTTACAAATTGCACAGGGTACCATTCAGTCAGGGTCCACTCACCAGCCTTCCCCTCAGCTTTCAACCAGATCGTCATCAGCAGATGGCATTGTCAGTGTTCCTTTCTTTTTTGGCTGACCTGAAATCACATCACATCGGTTCCCTTGATAAAAAAGTAGTCAAGTCTACCAGATTTTTTGACTGGATTTTGGATCACGTCCTACAAAATTTGTAAGTATCATAAACGTGTGTTTGATACTTACACATTTTCTTCAGCATGATAATCGTTACAGATGAACACCACTTTGTGATTTTTCAAGCATAAATGAAATCGCCAGAATTAAATAGCTAATGTTAGGCTATAAATTAATGAAAGCCATCACTACACCCTGATCAGTCTATAAGTGGTTCAGTTAGAGTTAGAATGGTTTCCAATGAAAGTCCAGCTGTTGAGGCAGACTTGTGATGGCTAATAAGTCTCCTTAGGGTTAGGGTTAGCTAGGGTTCTGGCTTGATGACATTTAATGTCTCATTCAGCCACTTGTTAGCAACTGCCTATATAACAGATCTGTAAACACCATCGACTGCTAACTTAATTCCAGATTTTAGCACTCATCCAGGCTGGTCACCTCGACCTGCTTTTGAATCTTTGATACTTGAAGGGATAGACGGAGTTCAATAAAACACTGAAATCAAACATGAAACTGTGCAAATAACGGATTTAGATTCTTTATAATATGCTGCTTTTCAAATAAATACACAATGAATAAATATGTCAACTCTCCATGTCAGCTGTCAGTTGAGTAGATTTATTTCTTCCACCATGTGAAATGTGTTAACGTCCTAAATAAAACTGCAGGCCTGTTCCCACTGATTTACTGGAGAAAGCAAGCGTGTGGACTTGGGAATTTCATAATTTTGTATTTACACAGTGAGAGTCATCTCAATTGTCCGTGACTGTGGCCTGTTGGTAGACTTTGGTTTCTCCTGATCTGTGTCAATGGCATCCATGTTTTACCCCCCATTCACACAGGTGCTTCAGTTTATAGTGCAATGCATGGAAAATGAAGTTTTGAAAAAAGAAAGGGTGAGTCATGCAATGTGTCTCCAGCTACGTACATACATGCTGTCAGCTCTTGGTTCATGGCGACAGGGGAAAATTAGGTATAAAAAAAATAAGTACAGCCTGATCTGGGATGTACGTGGAGCACACACCTTTGGCCAACATTCATCATTTTGGATATGCGAAGACCAAGTCCACCAGTTCTTCTTATTTAGCTGTCCACTTCGTTACCCTTCTGGCCGACCACATGCTTTAACCATCTGTCCAGGTTTTATCCATCCTTCCACATGTCCATTCTTCTGTATATCCATCTTCACATGTATTTGTGCATCAATCACTGAAATCCATCTAACTTCCTCTGCCCCTCCATCTGTTTATGCAGATTAATATATCTATCTGACCACTGATGTACGCATGTATTCTTCTATTTTCTTATTGGACATAATTCCCATGAACAGACTGAAACCTTCCTAAAATGTAGGGGGACGAGGCTAAGTCAAGGCTATCCAGTGACCCATCTAAAGTAAAACATGAAGTATAAACACACAAGTACATATAAGTACATGTATATATGCTGTTCATGCTGGATGGTAAACATAGCTGAATTCTTGTGGTTTACTGTAATTAATTAATTAAAGACATTCTACAATATTTTGCCTTATCCCGGAGAAATAATACATTTTTCAGTCGCAGCAGTTGTAAGTTGAGGTAGGTAAAGCGTCATAGTGTGAATCTTAAGGCTGCTGTATTTGATGAGATGAGAGAAACATGTTCAGTGTTGCACTGGGTGACATGTTCCTTCTCTGATTTGTTAGGTCTTGTCATTGGATTTCTCGACAATAAGAAAATATGGAATAACACCACCCCTATCATTCAGAAATATTCAGACGGTTATTTTAGACAGATAACTTTCTTCTTCTTCTCTTTCACGATTTGATCCAACTCTACTTTAATGAGAGGGATAAAATGATTTCCATCCTGTACCTCACGCTAACTCCCTGCATAAATCTAACACCAGCGAGCAGTGGCGTAACACTTCCCAGTGCTTTGTACTTTCCTTTGTAATAAATCTATGACCCCATTGTGTGAGTGGTTATAAAAGCCAAGAACACAAACACATTTGTGTCCTTGCAGAGAAGTTTCAACGGACACTATTAACCTCTCAGGTGTGCTGATCTTGGGTTGTGTCGTTGAGGTCCAAACGAGTCCTTTCTTCATATTCATCCCTTACATGTAGCTCACCAGCAGACGCATCCTTAAATGTTGATGTTCTGTCTTCATCATGCTTGTGTTGGTCTGTTTTGGCTGTGAGTCCAGCATGTCATGAAGAAACCATGTGAATACCTTGTTTCCATCCTCTAAGTTGTCCTGCATTTAATATCGCTCCTCCTGCTAAGTTATGTTGGTTCCGTCTGTACCTAGAGGTAGGGTGTTGCTTTAAATATCTTCCCCTGGTCATTCTGTGGCCCCGTGCTGTAGTTCCCTGCTTACTAGTGGCTATAACTATCCTCCCAGGACACAGCCCCAGCAGAAGAGAGGTGGTAAAGTCACAGCAGTTCTTAGCATCTCTGCTTCTTTTTCATGCCCAGGAGGTCCCCCGCTAAATAAGTGGGAGGTGAAGGGAGATTCTCCCTTAGTCACGCTGATAAGGCATGACAGTGGATGTGCTCAATAGCGCCCCCTGCTGTTCGTCTTGGACATGGTGAGCGGCAGAGACACAGAGGAGAGAGAGGAGACCTCCCAGTACAGAGAGCGAGACAGGAAGAGCTGGTAGAGGATCACCATGGAGATGGACTGGCAGAGGATCACCCCGATGGTCACCACCTACGGAGGGGGAACACAGAGGGGGGGGGTCAGAGACAGCATGTCGAATTTTCAGGACAAAATGTTAAGTATTATCACCTTGACATACTACAAGTTACTTTTGACTGGTCATGAAACAGTCTCATTTTAATACTGAAGCCTCTCTATGACAGGCAAACAAGAAGGCCTTCAGTATTAAAAAGGGAGTGGTTCACAACCTGTCTAAAACTCTACAAACTTCACTGAACTTCAAGTTGATAATTGGAACTTTTCGAATGTAAAACATATTTTGTCATCAAATATATTTGAAGGAAAAGGAGGCTGAAAACCTCAATCAAAGCTCACTTTTCCCCACCTAAAAACTTCTGCTTTGCTAATGTTAGTTTATGTGCTCAAACCTTCTCCCTCTGGTGCTCGTTGAAGATAACAGACATGAGAAAGAGGACCGGGTGGCAGAGGAACCACAGGAAGCATCCCTGTAGAAAACACAAGGAAGACCACATGACCACCTGATGAACTGCAGGTGAGTGTTTGTCTGACTGCAGGGCACAGTCAGTGCACTGTGTCATTTACCTTGGCGAAGCACAGGTAGAAGTCTCTCTTCAGGGTGCTCCTCTCGGTGGAGATGATCTGGTAGAGGATAGAGGCCAGCAGGAGAGCCATGACCACCCTCAGAGCCATGAGGAGGAGCCCCGCCAGACTCTGCTGGGTGTGGTAGCTGTGATGCTCATTCTCTGATTCTGAATACTGCTCCCACAGCAGCAACACTCCCTAAGAGAAAACACGGTTTCACTCTCGACAGCTCTAGTATTATTAGGTCAAAATGGCAGAGAGAGAGAGATCCTGCGTACCTGTGTAACGACTCCACCGACAGCAACAGCCGTGGACGCCGGAGACTGCTCCCACTGCAGAGGTCTGGACTGAGGCTTCCTGCCTCGGCTCAGAGTCCAGCCCATACACAGACTCAGTAACATGTACAGCATGGACACCTGGGACACCATGTCCCAGACTGCACAGGAAACAGGAAGTGGAAAAGAAAACTTTTATTGTCCGTTTACAAATGAATCTGTAATAAGCGGACAGTTAAGTTCTTGTCACAACTAAATCAACTCCACAACAGATGTAAATACAGGTGGAAAGAAAGGACAGATGAGAAAGAGGGACATACACTCTGCCAGGCTGCCCATCAGTGGAATACCAACACCATCTCTGGAATACCTGTAGAACACAAGGAGACACACACGAGCACATTACTTCATATTCTCCTCAATGCCAACTGTATGCAGTCGGTCACCACCCAGATAGACAAACACACACACACAATAGGTAGAGATAAAGATATTAAACAGAAACACTGAGGATAACAAAGCTGCAAAGGCCAAATACATAACAACTATGTAATATGTGGAAGTGGTAATGTAACTAAATCTCATCCTATATCACATCAAGACATCCAGTCATGTTCAAGAAGAAGTCTCTGAGTGTTGTGACAAAAGAAAAACGTAGTACTTCGAGGACAACGTTAAACTTTTGCTACACACAGCTGTGTTCACTTTTCTCTGAAATTTCTCAGATCATTTATTTTTCTCTTGAAATACTGTGACATCTATTGGGGCTCTTAATCAAACTGATATAAAACTGAGGAGGAACAGCTACTCTTTGTACTGCTCTCAGCTCTCAGTCACAAACTAAAACAGCTGGAAACCGGTGTGCTCATTTTTCAATCGACGATCCCACTTCCCAGCAGCTTCAACCAGATTCTACTGGATCTACCTGGCCAGGTGGATGTAGTTGCAGAGAGCCGAGCAGCCCTGTAATGCCAGTGCTGTGGTGAGCACTTTGAGGACTGTGTGCATGGGTCCTCCTTTCCTCAGAGCCTGGTACAGAGGCTGGATGTAGATGCAGCAGGCTATGAAGTAGGCCAGCAGCAGAAGGAAGTAAAAACTTTGCAGACCTGGGTGGGAGAGGGAAAAAAGGCAGGAAACATTTTGTCCCATATGAATGATGCACAACTCTCAGGGCCAACCCTAACCCATGTACTTTATGGCTTTTAAATATTTAACTCAAAACTCTTTTAAAGAGCTCCACGCGAGCATAAAGCAGATGATGTAGATAACTCACTCTAGACAGAAAATAAGTTGACAGAATGCTGCAGGTTCAACGTCTTCTCTCATCTGTTAATAGCTGAATACACCAAACTGGAAAATGACTGATCTTATTAAGAAGCTGTGCACATTTGTCTTCATGTTTCACTACAGACTTGGCCGGTGCCTAACAGCCTCTGAACTGCGCTGATGGGAGCATTGAGGATGTCTAACCTGCCTCCTCCGCACTAAAGTGTTCCAGAGGATTCCCAGCTGAGTCGGCGTTCAACAGCAGGACAGTAAAACTCAGATCAGCATGAGAAGGAATCACTGCACTTTCCTGGAGAGACAGACAGGAAACAGACAGAGAGGAGGGATAAAAGGAGGGAAACTTAATGTGATAAATTACTAGAACCCAATATCACATGATCCAGAAGTGTTTTGAGGGGGTGGATAGTTATTTTTGAGGCAACTTATTCTTTAAACAGCTCCCTTCACCAGCGTCCTTCCAGTCTACTAGGCTCAACGCAGATTGAATTTCCATGTGTGTGTGTTTCCTATCAGTGCATGATGTTGGTGTTACCTGACATGTGTATCTGTCAGCATACAGGGCCTGCCAGGCTGTGGGCGAGGACTGGCGAGGGATTGTCTGGTTGTGTTCTTCTTGACTGAGAGAAACTTAAGCAGGAGGAAAAGGGGCGACAGTGGTGAGAGGAGGTGACAGCATGGAGGAAAGAGAGCAGAGACAGAAGACAAAATCAATACAGATGCATCACATCCATCACATTAGACATCAGCACCCGCTCGTCCTTACTGGTGAAATGAGCTCTAGCGAGCCTCTCAGAGCAGCTGAGGTTGTCCAGGTCTGAGTCCATGTCCTGATACAGCAGCAACCTGGACTCCTTCTCTGTAGCCAGAGCAGAGTTGTCCAGCCTGCACACCAACAGACCACTGTCACCTGCAGACAGACAGACAGACAGACAGACAGACAGACAGACAGACAGACAGACAGGTGACTGTTAATAAGACTGGTTTTCTTGTGCTTTAGAAAGAGTGTGTGTTTCTTCTCTGCCACATCACATGCATTTAAAGTGCCAGCATCAGTTATTTACTTCATGTGACATAATACAGCACTTAGAGACTCTTTTCCAAACTGACGAGTGGGTGTTATATACAATAAATAATATCCTGACACTTTTAGGCTTGATACATGATCTATCTCTCCCGATTAGCTCCAGGTTCCTCCTACTTGCATGTGGCAGATTACTTAATTAGACACCAGGGCTGCACAATATTGGAAAAACTGATGCGATATTTTTGTTTTCTGTGATATATATTGCACATTTTCACAAAGAAACTTGAATAGCTCCGTTTGGAAATAATCAAACATCCCTATTATCAGGGCGATTTTGTAGTAAAGAGAGGCTTAGGTAGTAAACAGTAGTTGGTCCTGCATTGTTTGATAAATTGATTATGAATGTGACCTGTAGTTCAATGTGCATGCAAAGCATTCTGTTGTTTCCCAGAGCATTTAAATCAAACTACATTTTGTGATATCAGACACACTTCTCTTGAAGAAAATGACACCTGTGTGAGTTTTCACTTTGTATCAAGCAGCATAGCGTGTTTGAGACACTTTGCCTATTGCACATGCCACCTTAAGGTCTCTATCAAGTCCATTAAATTGTACTTTAATGATGCAAAAAAATCATACATATTGCACATTTAGGCATGAACATTAAGTCTAGCTGTTCTATTTGTATACTTTGTAACAATAATGCTTACAGCCGCTCTTCAAGTCACTACACTTTTATTTTCAGTGTGTTTTATTTGACAAAAAAGGGCCAAAACGCACAATAAACAAAGTTAAAGACTTTTTTTTTTTCAAATTATCTCGTGACAACAGATTACTTTAAATTGTTAACTTTAATATGTATGCATTGCTCAGATATATCACAGGAGACTTTTCAACATTTTGTGACATTTCATTGAGCTACTAATAGATTCATTCAAAGTATGCACTACACATTAGTCATTCATGTAACCATCGTTAGCTGTAGTACTGGCACACACATAGGACTTAAACTCAATTTGGTTCTACAAACCTGGTGTTGTGAAATGACTAATAAATGAACAGTCAACCTTTCGCCTTTACTCCCAAACACCAGGTGAGAAGCAGAGGGCCTGTAGCTTTCTGGGGCCCCTGGAGGGCTGGGGCCCCATGGTAGTTGTCTGCGTCACCCAATTGGTAATGCAACCCTGCTTTACCCATAATCCCTTGTTTTTCAGGATCATCTCCTGAAGTTACGTACAAGTCTCGTTACAACAGTGACATTAGTGCAGTATCTGGTTCAGGACCAACTGAAACTAAACAACAGCATTTAGAAAACAACAGTAATAATATTGATATTAAAGTGGTATGTAAATATGATGATACACACAATGGACTGAACCAACACGCCGTCATCACGCCAAGCTAATACTGAGCCTGAACAGAAGCTAACGCTGTCAGTGCTGAGGTGACACGTTAGCAGCAACACATCAGCATCGTCAACATTACCTTGGTACATGAATTTAGTGATGAACTGGCCATTCTTCTGTCTCGCGACATCGCTCTTAAAAGTCCCCGTCACCGTTTTCCCAACAGTCCCCGAACTGAGCAGCACAGCGGCTGTAAACGTTGCTAATAAATACGACATCTTGCCCCGGTGCATTTTACCGTTATCGACAAATAAACGTTAGCAAACCAATTCAATGAGCCACGAAGCCAGAAGGAAACCAGCTGCGTCAAGGCACCCACAGTGACCCGGAATGAAATCGGAAGTGATATGTTTCCAGCGCCACATTAAAGCTCTATCTGTCTGATTTTTAGGAAAACTAGAAGAACAGGAGACATTTCTCATGAGCAGTCATCGCAAAAACAACTGAACTCAATCACTGCAATTTTTGGTATTAAGTTAATGTCTGAGCTAAAGATATAGAGCATTATAAAGCCTGCAACATTGAATTGTGTAAAAGCAGTATATTCTTTTGACATACGCTGTATTTTCCATGTATGTAAGATTTAAATAGCTATTCGACACTTGACCAAATAAAACTACTCAAACCTCCTACAAGCACTGTTTAAGATCGTCAAAAAATGCTGTCAAGAACAAAACATTTTTTTTTCGAATTATTTTGAAAATGACTTCCGGATGCTACAAATCTATTGCAGGTCCCTTGACACTACTGCCCTGCCCAGTGGGCAGTGTTGACAGTTTAATGGAAGTTGAATTCAACCAATGAAACAGCGGATAGTCCGCTCCGTCATATAAATCAACCAATGAGAGAGTAGAAACAAATCTACATGCGATAATGCAATGTTCCGCCTATTTTCAACGTGTCAACACTGCCGTAAAACGGCTGTTGACTGTCGCCCATCACACAAAGCTTCCACTGTGTCGGGGAGATAAAGAAGTTCTGCGCTAACCTGCCTGTATTAACAGTCACCTGGAGGCTCGACAACGGAGGATAAAAACGATGAAGCTGTCGTTACTATGGCTGTAGGAGAGCTGAGTGTGCAGTGACAGCCGTGCTCAGTGCTGAGGACCAGAGGATGGACTGGACCAGGACCGTGCTGGTGACAGGAGGCTCGGGATTCATGTGAGTTCACCTTGCTAATGAAGTCAAATGGACAAACAGGATGTGACTTAATGTTAGCCATTACCGGCTGACTGGTCCGTGTCACACTGAGCTCGCTCTTCTAACGTTTCACTTAGACACCTGAAACCCAACTATTACAACAGTCTCTATTACAGTTCTGAACTGTGTAAGTTACAGTAACACATGTCAGACTTTAGCTGACCGGTGAGCTGTAATTTCTCCTTCTCAGTACTACACTACAGTGGGTTACACTGATGTCGGCCCAGCTCTAAAACTGATACGCAATATATAAATAATGGATTCATATTACTGGCACGTTACCATGTAAGATGTTGATGAAGGTTCTCAGCCATCCATGTAACAACCATTCACGTCATTAGGTCGATGACGATGTTCAGTTCCGTCTCATATGTCTCCCCTGTCTCTCCACCACCCTGTCTCTCCACCACCCTGTCTCTCCACCTCCCTGTCTCACTCCACCACCCTGTCTCTCCACCACCCTGTCTCTACACCTCCCTGTCTCACTCCACCACCCTGTCTCTCCACCACCCTGTCTCTTCACCACCCTGTCTCTACACCACCCTGTCTCTCCACCTCCCTGTCTCTCCACCTCCCTGTCTCTCTACCTCCCTGTCTCTCCACCACCCTGTCTCTCCACCACCCTGTCTCTCCACCTCCCTGTCTCTCCACCTCCCTGTCTCTCTACCTCCCTGTCTCTCCACCACCCTGTCTCTCCACCTCCCTGTCTCTCTACCTCCCTGTCTCTCTACCTCCCTGTCTCTCCACCACCCTGTCTCTCTCTCCAGTGGCTCCCATCTTGTATGTTCGCTGTTCCACAGACACCCTGACTGGAGGATCATTAACCTGGATAATGTAAGTCAACACTCTGTGTGGATCCTTGCCTCTGTCCTCCTGTGTGCTGTGTGTGCTGTAGCATTAACATGTGTCATTGATCTGTGATGTCTTCAGCTGGATTACTGCTGCAGCCCAAAGAGTCTGGAGAGTGTTCAAGACAGAGCGAACTACACCTTTATCAGAGTGAGTGCTGCTGACATGTGTATTAAAACACTAGAGATACTCTGAGGACACTCTCTGACAGGGACGTGCACATGATTGGGCAGTATGCGAAAAAAATTTCGGGCCTTAATTACACAATATGTAGATTGATTAATGTAAAATTAATAAACAAAGTACTTATAGAAAGCTAACTACTTAGCTGTGTAGCCTGTGTGTGAGTGATATGCAACTGCCATTTCTTTTGTGTCAACAAATTATTGTCAACATGAGTTTATTCACATCATCATAATACTGAGGTTTGGAAGACATGCAATTCAGCTGCAGTTCAATGCAACACTGGTTTATTATTAGGCTATTTATTGGAGGGCAAGTGCAAACTAGAAATACATGCTACACATCTAAAAATGTGACAAAACCAAGAAATGACTACTGTGACTGTTAGTAGGAACAACAATGTTTACAACAGCAAAGTCACAGTAAACTAAATATCTGGAAGAAGTTTAAGACTTGTGGCAAAATAAACAGCGAAGCAGACAGCTGTCAGGTTATTATTAACTCTCATTAACAAGCAGTTAGCTTAACAAGCACAAATGGAAGCTCCTCTGAAATATGACTCATATTTAAGCACGTTGAATAAGTTGAAGGCGACTTGTTAGCCCCCACAAGGAAGCTATGTTAATGGTTTATAACTCACAAAGGTTCAAGTCGCTCCACTGTCACGTCTCATCTATGTGCGTGGAGGAGTTCTCCATGAAGCAGCGGCTTCTCGCTGTCTGTGTCTTCAAAATAAGAGCTTTACATTGCACCCCGTTGGAGTTTAGAACTGGGTTCTTAGCGAGGGGCTTTTAATTTGAAAGTAGCGACCGTTAGTAGAGAGAGACAGAGCGGAGCTGCAGCGGACAGAGAAGCGGCTTTGGGCTCAACACACACACACACACACACACACACACACACACACACACACACACACACGACACCATATTACGTACGAAATGTGTACGGTAGATAACCGTGTTTTTATACCGCTGGTTTTTGACATCCCTTTGCACAACAGAATTTTATTTATTCATTAAAAAAAAAATAATAATAAAAAACACACACAAAAAGGGCACTTTATAATACGAGGCAAAAAGGCCAGGGGCTCAAGCACCCCTCGGGCCTTATGTGTGCACGTGCCTGCTCTCTGATGTAGTGATTTCAGATAAACCTGCTTGTTAAATACCAATAAATAAATCATAAAGATACACTTATGTCCTTTTTGTTATAAATATCTAACTTCCAACAATCTCTTCCTTTCTTCAACAGGGAGATGTGTGTAACTCTCGGCTGGTAAACCACATCTTCAACACAGAGAACATCGACGTGATCTTCCACCTGGCGGCCAAAACGCACGTCGGTGAGCGGGAGTTGTTCTAACTGAAGTTTTCTAACAAGCAGAATTTACTTTGCTGACTAAGTACTCTTTTTTTATCTTCTTTGGCTCAGAGTCGTCGTTTGAAACCCCGTCCAGCTTCCAACGTGTTAACATCGAGGGAACCAGAGTTTTACTTGCAGCCGCCCATCAGGCCCGACACCAGCCACAGCGCTTAATCTATGTCAGCACTGATGAAGTGTACGGAGCCAGTCTGGACGAGGTGAGCGGACAGTGTTTCAACTGATAGACTTGTTGGAGTTTTGAGTCATTTAGTGATTTGTTTTCATGTACTGGGATACTGTGCAGGTGTTTGATGAGAGCAGCCCAGTGAGGCCCTCCAACCCATACTCAGCTACAAAAGCAGCTGCAGAGTACCTGGTCAGATCCTACTGGGACAAATATAAGGTACACACGGCTATTAAGGTTGTGCTGGTTTTAGCAAGCAACTTGATCAGACGAATTGAGCAGTATCACAACATCACCTTGGGCTTTCGGAAGTTATGATGTTGCCATTAAAAGTGTGTGAATGTGAGCAGCAGCCATGTTCGTTGTTTTTCTTTTTGCATATCTGGCTTTTCCGGTGCAAACAATGTAACAGAAAAGTTCGGCTTTCATTTGCTTTAGTAATTACAGCCGGATGTTTCTGTTTCAGGACCATGATTACTATATTGTGTGAAATTAGATATACACTGCAGGATGAGGCACCATTCAGACACAATAGAACTCAAAAAGCATTACAGGGGCATAGAAGTAGCGAATAAGACTTCTAGAAAAACTTAAAAATAATTATAACGCAAAAAAAGCTGATAAAAATGTGAAGAAATTGCAATTCACAGAAGCAGGAGGTTGAAAAGAAGTTATGTATCTGTGTAATTGCCTGTTTTCTTAGTGTTGATCTTAAAACTGGTGTCAGATCTGACTATTTTACAGTCTGCTGATCCAGTAATCCAGGTTTAGTCCATGTTAAATACTGTTCTGTTTATCTTTCTCAAGTTTCCCATCATCATCACCAGGAGCAACAACATCTACGGGCCCCGGCAGTTCACTGAGAAGGTACAGAACCCAAACCGACAACAGTTGGTCATGTATATGCCTCCATGCCGGTGACAGCGGCAGCATGTTTTTGGGTTATGTGTCCCATTCTCCTGAGTGACATATCTCAAACTATAACTATGCAGCGTTTTGTACATGGTATGGACCAGTTCATCTGGTTTTAATCCCACTTGGTAAACAAGAGTCATCCTCGACTTTAAGTTCGTGCTATATTATTTTACAGTGGTAATGCTGCTGTGTTCTCTGACTGAAAACCAAAATCATTTTGTCGATGTTTCAGGTCATTCCAAGGTTTCTCACCCTCCTGCAGATGAACAAGAAATGGTAGGTGTGTTTTAACTTTATTTTGAAAAGCTTTCACTTATGAACCTTGTTATAATTCAGCTACAGTATTTGTCTGAAGTATAACCACGATTCCAAAGAAAATGTGACACTGAACAACAAAAAAAGCAGATTTTTACAAAAAAAAAAACAATGAAGTTGATGAGGTAAAACATTATATATATTGCCTTTTTGGGGCTCAGTTGGTAGAGCAGGCGTCCCATGTACAGAGGTTTTGTTCCCGCTGCAGCAGCCCCGGGTTCAAATCCTGGCCTGGGGCCCTTTGCTGCGTGACACTTCCCCTTTCTCTCATCCTGATTCCTGTCATCTCTTAAACTGTCCTGTCAATAAAGCCCAAAAAATGTATGTATATCTATATGTGTATATATAGCCTGTTCTGCTTCAACTGAGTACATGTCTCAGTACATGTAGTACAGGTTTCTCTTCCTCCTCTGTGCTGCAGCACTATCCAGGGAACCCTTCCTAAATCCCGCCATTTCCTGTTTGTCGATGACGTCATCAATGCCTTCCTGATGGTTTTGGAGAAAGGGGCTGTGGGAGAAATCTACAATGTGGGAACTGGCTGTGAGATACCCATCATTCAACTGGCCAGGCAACTTGTTAAAATGGTGTGTTCACTGTTTTTGCAATTTAAACTTGTAGCAGGAGGTTCATGTCATGATTTTCTTGTAATCCAAAAAAATATATACACACACACACCAACTAAAGAAATGAAATTCATTGGGCCTTGTAAATGCCTACAGCTGTACTCCACATAATTTCTTTTAGGTATAAATATATGAAGTTTGGCCCTCACAGCTAAAGTCCATCTTTTTATGTGTATTCTCAACCTCAGCTATCATGTACTTTTCAATGGATTGGACTGAAATGTTGTGCTAGACACCCAAGACACCTTCAGGAGGATTTTCAGTATGTATTCATGTAAATAGTTGTTGCACAGTTCTTTACAATAAGTACCACAGATCTTGTTAAATATAGCTTCCTGCAATTCATGGTTTTCACACTCCCAGGGGAACGCCCCCTTGGAGGGCAAAAGATCATTCCCCTCCCGCCAGCAAGTGATGAATTTCGTTTGGAACCAGTTTCGTTTTGCCAAAAAGCCAGATAGTTGTTGTGTTGTAGGATGCACCAACAGGCGAGGAGACAAGCCTGGGCTCTGTTTCTACCGAATGCCGTCCAAAAAAAGAAAACCCGGAGAGGAGGAGATTGTGGATTTGTGCCATAAGAAGTACTCACATTTGCTTTTACAATGAATAACTTCTTGCTCTTCACCTCCCAAACAGTGGCATTACCCATCAAGGTCGAACATACATAGAACTGTACTTATAAGCTTTTATCCTGGCATCAGTATAAGGTGAGGGATTCTCAACAAGGTACACGTAAATGTCACCCAAGTGGAGCTCTGGCAGGGACCTGGCAGTTTTTAAGAACTGAAATGCCGCAGTATGCTGTATATGGATTGCAAGTGCCCAACACTTGCAGGTTATGTCCATATCGTTCCTTTTCTACGGTCGACAGGTGATCTCAATAACTGCGAGGGGAAATTCTTCTGGCTATTGCCCTGTCTCTACAGGAAGTGTGGTATAAGCCACCATCTTGGTCTACTGTTTTGCCCTCCAGGTCAGCGTGTGGGTCACGCAACTGAAAACTGTTAATTGAATTTTGCCATCAATTTAATTATTTCTTTTTAAGAAAGCCTGTCAAGGTGAGTTGGTATGGAATGAGCGTGTCTCAACTGATAGGACAATACACAGAAATCCATAAGATTGTTAGATATCCTTCCTGTAAAGAAGAAAGGTTATTAAATACTTATTAAAACTGTGTTATGTTAGGTCAAGAATGTTCCAGACTCTGAGGTGAATGACTGGCTGGAGTTTGTGCCTGACAGGTGAGTAATCAAATGCAGGAATGAAGATGGAAGTTCTAAGTGCTGTATTTTAGGCAACTGGACTTTTTTCAGTTTGTCTTCTTCAGTTCTAACTATCTGGAGAGGAGTTGGCAGGCTTTTAAAGTCTGTGTGGGTGTGACCTAAAGACATTAAGGACATGTGTGAGCTCTGAGTTTCAGAGTTGTTAGGGCCACTTGTTGGTCCAACTGGCCTTCAAGTGTGTTGCTAAGGCGTGGTGAGCCCAGGTTTATATTTAATATTGTAGATAGTCCCTCTACAAATAATGATGAATTAAATAAATGACTTATTACTCTTAACACAAGGACTAAAGTATCTATCAAATCTGAGAAAAGCAGCCTCACATATGTCCTTACCGTGGCCAGTTTGACAAGTTGCACATTTGTTGCATGAACCTGTCAGGACAGTGAGTCAATTGTTACCACGACAATATGAGACATCTTAATTGACACTGACACCGACCTTTGACCTCTGCTCTGTAGGCCGCGTGTCGACCTGCGCTACCCCATCAAATGTGAGAAATTGCAGTATCTGGGCTGGAGAGCTCAGATGCCCTGGGCTGAAGGCATCAGACAGACAGGTACAATAACTCACACACATACCTCTCTGGTTTTGAGGGCCCTCATTGACATTATGCATTTCTCTAGCCCCATACGCAGGGGTCTCTAACCAGATAAAAATCTGTCTGGTTTGGTGCATTTATGGAATAAAAGAACCAGCCCCCATTAATAGAAATAGAGTATCAATACAAAACTATAGATGCAGACCTACTTTAGTCCTCCCTGTGTTTGTGGTTTCCTGTACATGATGTGATCCTTAATTTCTTTTGTTTTGTATTTTTCTTTTAGTCAACTGGTATGAAGACAACCCAAACTTCTGGTCGGACACAAGCGAGGACCGAGGACCAATCAGAGATGAGCTTGAAAAAGCTACCGACAAATAAGTGGGTTCAGCTGTGCCTTGCTGCTTGAGTGACAGATGGAGCAGTGGTTTTAATAACTTTACGTGATATTTGGGTAACCCAGAGGCTATTATGACTACTTTACAGCTCAACTCATGAACACAGTTCTCAACTGTATGAGTGATGGGTGGACCAACAGGCCCTGAAGTGCCAAACAGGAAGGCAGCTCCTTCTTTCAACCAAATCACCTGGAAATCAATGCACTTTATGATGACTTTAATTATTGATTCAGCTGATGTTGATCAGCAACATTTTTTTTTTAAGGCTGAAACATACTCTATGCAAGTATGTAGAAACCAGAAAGCTCTATTAAATGATCTACCAATGTGCAAAAAAACAATATAAAGTTAACTGTGGATATGCCTGAAACATCGAGTGTGGTGCAGCAAGGCTGTGTTGGTGCTCCTCTCAGCCACAGCACAGACAGAAACAGTTGAACTTAACAGCAAAAGCCTTTTAATGAGTTAAGATATTTTTTTTGTCAGATGTCAGCTTAAAATAAAAAGACGAGAAGGGAACAGCAGTCAGTTCAAAGTCCATTCATTAGTCCCAATGTTTCACACCGATTCTAGAGAGAAATATATTTCATACAATTCTGTAGAATGTATTTAACTGCAAATAAACACAATAAAATATAAAATTTTTGCATTAAAATATCTAAAAACAAATAGACCTTTGTTCCTCCATTGAGTTGTATACTTACAATTTTCTGTATTGGTGTGTAATTTTATTCAAGGTGATGGTGCGTTTCAATTGGTAATCACAACTTCAAAACATTTACTTTATGCATTTTCTCATTTTTTTTTTATTTGCCCGGGTGTCTATTTGCCTCAACCAGCCCAGAACACGTTTCTTTGCAAAAGCAGTAAGTCAGCCAGCTACGTCACACACTATTGTTCTGTGTGATTAAACTCAGTCGAGCCTTTGAATGAACTCAGCACTCACCAGAGACTCCAGCTCCCTCCATCTGATGTGACGATGGCTGTTTCTTCCTCCAGAAGGTCTGGCTCTGCACCAATCCTCCTCCAGAGCTGGAGGCTCTGAGCAGCTGAGATGCAGCTCTTCCTCCCCGCTCTGCAGACACGACATTCAGCAAATACAGCAATACACACAATTTCTTTTGCTCAAAGTTCAGTATTTTTAACTTAAACCGTTAATTTGCGCCGCCTGGCTTGAACAGAAGCAAACGTATGTCAGTTCGCATCTTTGCATTGAATAAAATCCAACAGTTAAAAAAAAAAAAAAACACACAAAGGGGAAGATGACACAGTATTTACTTTTGCAAATCCAAACCTTTATTTGTGGTAAAATCAGAATAGATGCACTTTTTTTTTTCTTCGTGCAGTGCTCCTCTTCGTGCACAACTGCTAAACTAATACATAAAGCAAATACTAACTACCAGGTCGAGGTGCTGTGTGTCCACATTGAGAGGTCTGGCCAGTCAGTAATGGAGACAACTTTATTCTTAAATATGACTACACATCTATTTTGTAATAACCCTCTTAAGTTTATTGAGTCAAAGTAAAATTAAGCTGTAGTGTATCCGTTTGTGTTTCTGCATACAAAAGGCAGTCAAGTGTGATCCTTCATCCATGTAGCACATTTATAATCTGTCCTGACTTTGCTGTGGCCACATTGCATTCTGGTCCATTGAGGCCGTTGTTGGATACATGGATTGTCCTGTATAACTGCAGAATGTCTGTGCTGTGGGGATTTATGGTATAAATACAAATAACATTCCGAACAGCGATAATATCATATTCTAATGCAAGAAGAGGCAGATGGAGACTTGTATCAGATGTAAGTTGCACTTACAAACTCATAACTCATGTAAAACAATTGTCTTCCCCATTTCTGATTGGCCAGAAGCTTCCAAAATGAACATCAACACAATGACGCCTGAAAATATGCAAATCACAACATAGCAATAGAACCACAGTTAATCCTGTGTTATGAAGACTTTAAAGATCACCACTTGCCAGACATTCACAACAAGGGTATTAACGGGAAGGAAAAGTGTAAAGACTCAAATGAAAAATGAAAATAAAAAACTGACTTGGAGAGAATCTGGACACTTTTTTTTGTACTGCATGTTTTTTCTTTTTACAAAATGATCTTTGATCGTAACATTTTATTTATTATCTCTTAATCCAAACCTTGGCATATATGGTGGTATCGTCTCAAATTTTGTCTGCCAATTCAAAATGGCTGTTTCTGGTTGATTATCATTATTGGCAATGGAACCTGTCGCACAAACAGGTTTATGGATCTGATACGGAGTCCAAAGTGACTTTAAAGGTAACCCGTGTGGGATGTTTCTCTTAATATGTCACAGTCACGTCAGCTGTGACACAACTGTTGTGCACCTCATGTGACACCACGCGTCTTTATGTATTGCAATAACTGACAGAAAAGGGGAGAGCTCTGTTATGACCAGCGGTTCGAAGAATAGCTAAGCTACTTTTACCGGCCGTTATGACTCTGGATACTATGATTCAATGAGAATGTGTCAATCCTACAGTTTATTTTATGGTACCTCCCCTCTCAATAGGCTGAATCACAATATTGGATTTACATAGTTGTTGCATTAAAGATGCAATATGTAAGAATATTAGTTCAAAACGTTTTAAAATAACTAATTATCAACAGAATTACAAAATCTGTGTTGACATTGTGTCATATATGTCTGTGGATTGTGTTGCAGAGAAGACAGGAAGCTAACCAGCTAGCTTCTTCCAAAGGTCCTGAGCTGGCAGTGTAAACAAGACCAACACTCCCCAGGACCACTAGCTGCACAGTTAATTGAGCTAACTAGATAAAGTTACTCCAATGGTTACTCTGGTGACATGCTTCATCTCTGTTTGTTTGCAGTTTTACTTGCCAGATGGTCAGTTCTTACATAATACACCTTTATACAATATAATACATTGACTTTAATATTTCATTTCACTGGATTAGCCAAAAATTGACATTATTGTGTTGTTTATATATTCTTGTGTTGCACAATATGCTGTATTAAAGTGTTTACCATGGTCACCATTGTAGTTCAGAGTGCTAACATGTTAAGTATTGGATAAAGTGCACTGCTGCCCTGATGATGGTGCTGGATGAAAAGTTTGGGAATTATAAGTTGTTAAATTTACCAGCAGCATGGATTGCTACATAGAGATGTGGTGTAGTGGAGTTTCCGAAAAACAGAGGAGTTGAAGTGGTTTTGGCACCAGTGACAGTTTTGTAATTTGTAGATCTTTTGAACTTTTTGCATTCTTGTATGATCACAGCTGGTAACAGTGACATATTTAAAAAGAAATCCCTACACATTGAAACTTTAACATTAAAAAGCTCACACTACCCCAGAAAAATAGAAATTTTCACTCATACCAATGACATTCAACATTCAAGTGCCAGTGTTTTTGTTTACTGTCTTTTGGTCAAGTCACTTTGTAAAATATCAACTTTCGTATTAAGCTTATAAAAATAAATATTTCCCAAAAAGGCTTGATAAATTACACAAACTAGCAGCAAAACTAGGCTCGAGAACTCTGTGTGCAAACAGCTTTTATGGTTGCTGTTGACTAGAACTCCACCTGGTCCCAAAAAAAAAAAAAAAAAAAAAACGGTTTCATATCTGGAAGAACCTTTCCATTCAACACACGCACACACACACACACGCACGCACACACACACACACACACACACGCACACACGCACACACACCCGCGCACACACACAGTGGAGAAACCTCTCTTTTTGACACCTAGCTGCGCTACACTTCACACAGT